>NW_026710778.1:0-47500 GCF_030620025.1 Pocillopora verrucosa
CTTGAAAATCTGTCGTGGCTGGCAGATTCTGATATTTTAAAGGAGTTACGCCACGAAATTTTTTAGACACTTTTTATGGGAGGAGAGGGATCGTCATAAATGTTTGTCAAGGAAAAGAAACCAGTAGATTATGGTTCGAGGAAGCTTAACACCAACCAGATAAATTGAAACCAAAAATACGAAAAGAGGATGATTATGGATGCAGACGATTTTATGTAAATGGTGGATAACAGCCCTGATATAATTGTTTTGAATTTTATCGCACGATAAGTCAACTGAAGGCGTTACGGTAATTGATACAAGTTTTGAGCTCAACAAATGCTTGAAACATGGATATTTGGACATAGACATTTAAACTTTTAATTTGCATGTTAACAAGTCTTCTAGGACTCCAGCAAATGTTAGCTTATGATTAGTAATGATTTAAACTCTAAGTATTGCTAAATTGATATTTTTAATGGTTAAGAGTGTATAGAAGAAGTTGGAAATACTCTGGGTTTTAAAATGATTATCTACTCGTAATTTTGCTGATCGGCCAGAAGCAAACTTCTTTTAAAGCTGTTTTATGGTAGGAACAACGACATGCGTGGGCTTCTTGTTATTCAAGACCTTAAAACTCCATTAAAGCAAAAATTACTCGTATGGAAATGCTTGAAGAGTGCCTCCTTAGGATGCCGAGTCTATGAAGAGTTTAACGTTGCAATTCTTTTCTCTATTTTTGCTTGAGACAAACTTGCGCGTTTTTAGGTGCTCTGCTACGCGTGATCCAAAGAGGACAAGTGTACTATTCACCGGAATTCACTCAGCAGCTCAAATGGAGAGATTTTGTTGTTGCCATAAGCTAGCATTATGTTGACGCCTTTTGTTTTTCCGTGGACCATAATTAAAGATATACGTGTCTTTCAGAAAAACTTTAAAGCAACAGTTGCCTCAAACTATGAGCAACAGTCTCACTTAGAGCGCTGTAGCTAAAAGTGCAAAGATGTTTCGACCAGAAAAAGTGAACAGAAATTCTGTGTAACCCACGCAAAGTCGTTCCTATCGCTTTCCCAAACACTAACAACGACTCGTGAAGAGAGAGAAGTATCGAGCGTTTCATTTTTGATTTTGTAATTGATTAATTTTCAAAGGAATAAGTCTTTCCTTTAAATAAATGTCATTGGAACGTTTTCGGTCTAATCATTAGAGCTAGTTAGGTAGTATATGTATATCGGATAAGAGTGTGTTGTACAGTATTTATTTATAAGATGAATGATGGCATTTTTACATTCAATTGAAGTGAAAATAAAAGTTTTTTATTGATACCTATGAAAACCTATGAACGTGAAAGACTTCAAAGGGCTCAACCAGCGTCGTTCCTGCTATACCTCTGGGTTAGATAGAAAAGGAAGATGGAACGCCACTAAAGACAGAGAAAGCTGGGTCTGAGAAGTGTGGGGAATATTAACCGCTAACCTCGATATTGCCCAACTTGCCTGCTAAACGCTGACAATTCCGCTTATTTTGCAGGTTTCCCACTGAATAGTGCAGTTACAAAAGAGAAAGCTGGTTTATAAAACTTTGTTTGTTAGTTGCGTTGCGTAGGATTCGTTACTCATATGATAACTGGCAGCATTATTTTGAATGTTAACAGGTCTTACAGAACCTCAGATCACTGACGGAGCAGAGTTCTTAACAAAATTACATTAATCCACAAAGCTGAACAGTAACCCGAAGGAACGTGAGGAAAACCAGCAGTCTATTTGTTGACAAAAAATATAAATTTACAGCTTTACACCGACAATAATTTCACCAACGATACGCATAACTAAAACCTTGACAAAATATGAAGCATCATAATATTTTTATCACAATTATTTGCGAAGTTCATAAAACCAACTTTTGTCCACCATATGTAAAAAATATTTGTTAATTTTCATGTTGGATATGCAGTAATTATTCTTTGATCCACCTTGTGAAAAATGACAGTCACCCAGAAGCACATTGCCCCATTACATCCAAGATTTCCAACTTGAGACGAAAACTGTTTCTGTAGAACCACCTTAGAGCGGTGAGGCTTGAAGCGGTGAGGCTTCAAGACGTCAGGGTGTAAAAACGTATCTTTAACCAGATTCCACACGACGCTTTCGTCGGTAGAAAGAAAAAGGCTTTTCCCCTGTATTCCTGGGTGCATGTGCGCGTCTCTGATTTTTTCTTTTACGCTATCGGTGAGGGTGACAACATTCACCCATCTCCTTGAAGAAACTGACATGTTGCTCTCACAGTCCCTTCAAGTTTGAGCGTATTTCCACTCAATTTTTGTAAACTTGTTCGTCTACCACTTCGAAATAACCGGACGTAATTTTTACATGGGTTTACATGGGTTTTTAGAGGTCATCATAAAAAATATCTCTGTGGAAACATCGCCACAGGAAACACCACACTGCAGAAAGACACGAGCCAATCAGAGGGGACGAAGTGAGGAAAAAACGTATTCTAATGTGCCCTCGCGTGACGTCCAACAATTTTCAAAACGAGGCGCAACAGCGTTACGGCACCGAGTCCACCGTACAGTGGTGAATTCTACCAATTGTTGGTGGCTACTGAAACAAAAAATATGCGTTTTTGGCCAAAGAATTCAAGACTGTGCTGTCTCGCTATGCCGATTCGCTGGAAAATCGGACTAAGAAGAGATCAGAAAAAATATCTGTGTGGAAATATCGCCACAGGAAACACCACATTGCAGAAAGACACGAGCCAATCAGAGGGGACGAAGTGAGGAAAAAACGTATTCTAATGTGCCCTCGCGTGACGTCGCAACAATTTTCAAAACGAGGCGCAACAGCGTTACGGCACCGAGTCCACCGTACAGTGGTGAATTCTACCAATTGGTGGCTACTGAAACAAAAAATATGCGTTTTTGGCCAAAGAATTCAAGACTGTGCTGTCTCGCTATGCCGATTCGCTGGAAAATCGGACTAAGAAGAGATACATAGAGAAAATATCTGTTATTGGCATCGATCCTTCGGTCATTCCGCAGCAGAAATACATTTCAGAATGTCTTCCTCCTGTTGAAGCTTGTGATCTCCTATCGTACCTCGTGCTGGAGACCAGTTTCTACATGAAGGATTTGTTTAAAAATTTCTGAAGTCTTCTGGCGTATAGTCATATGGTGTCCGGGCCTATCACAGGTGTTTCGAGAAAAATACGTTGTTCTTGCCAAAGTGAGGCACTCTCAAAGGATGAATGACCCTCGTATGCAGCTATGGATCATCACAACAAAACAAGGCAGTTGTTGTTTTAGGTCATTGTGTGGGATGTATGGCTGGGCTGGGAGAATGCCGTTCTCATATTGCGAGTGTTCTTTTTACCTCGAAATCTGGACGAGAATGAATGAAAAACTTGCATGCATACAGGTAAAATGTACATGGCTTTTGCAAGGGTTAACCCTTTAACTCCCACAAGTGATTAGCATGTAACTTCTCCCTATAAGATCCATACATTAACCTGCACACAGGTAATGAGAATACTTAAACTAATCAAGTGGAAGTTGTTATCATGGTCCAACACTAAATTCTCAAATCTAATTTAGAAGATGTGTTGCAGCAAGAGGGGAGAATTAACAGTCAGATTATGGGACTTAAAAGGTTAAGGATATTATTTTTCCTCTGCCAAGAAACTTGAAAGTTACCTTGACATGTCAATTTATATGATAAATTCCTCAAGCATTACATCCAGTCCTGCAGCTCAACATCATGAACCTAGTCCTTCAGAAAGAAAGTGAAAAGTAGAGCCACCTTCTGCAGATGAAATGAAGGAATTTTACAAATCTTTGAGTGAGTGCAGCATTAAACCAGTCTGTCCTAGTTTAATCCACCTGTATTCTAATTTATTCATTTTTAGCACCGGGAATATTAAAGCAGTCCCCAATTTCTATTATAAAAAGTATCTTGAGTTGTCTTACCCTGATCTTCTCAAGGAGTGCTACAAAGTTGATTTGAAATTATTGGATGAGCAATTGAAGGCAATTGAAAGGGACACTGCCAATCAAGCTAAACAAAGCCCCTTTTTTCAGCACAGAGCTTGGAGGAAAGGTGCTTCAAAATGCAGTGCAGCAAGCCACACAGATCTATCAGGGCCATCACAATCTCTAATCAAAGCCATATGCTATCCAAGTATGTTTCACTTCACAATAGCAGCCGCTGAACATGGTTATAAACATGAGGCACAAGCTATTGCAGCGTACAAGAAAACCATGAAAGAGATTCAGGTAAACTTTGTTGTCATAAAATGTGGCACAAGTATTTATAAGAAGTATCCATTTTTTGCAGGCAACTTTAGATTTTTTTATGTGAATGCAACTGTTGTGGACTGGGCTGTGGAAAGGTGAAGTGCCCCTTCTGCATCGAGGGGCTTGACTTTGATAGTTATGTACAAATGAAATCCTCTTGTTTAGAGAAAATAAATCAAAATTTACCGTAAAAAGAGACCATGACTATTACTATCAAGCCCAACAAAAAATTCACACAACATCACAGTCTCTTTCAGAACCATTTCTTGGTCTTGTCACACAACAAGAGTGTTTTAGGCAACAACATCAAGCGATGGCTGCAATGGAGATTGGTACATTAGGGGGCTTTAAATAATTTAGCTTGATAAAACTGATTAATGTAGATTGATTTTATTTTTTAGGAGCAATGTACATTGAGAATTGTACATGCCCCGTGGCTACACACGTGTCACGCCAAATGGATAACGTTACGTGACATGTGAACTGTGCTAGTGAAACGGACTCTCAGACAAGTGTGACCCTGAGACTGGAGTGTATCTGGACTGTCAACACAGCCACACAGGTATTAGCCATGAAGATAATAGAGACGAAAAATTTCTTCGAAGGAAGAGGAATGCGCAAATATTTTCGAGACTAGGGAGAAAAAAGTCCTTAAACTTGATTATGTGTTGGAGAAAAAAGAACTTTGAGAGACACAATGTAAGACTCAAGAGATTGGATTCCAATGCCCTAGTACAACTTATGCACGACCTCTTTTTATGAATTCATGTGCTTATCTTGATTTACAATGACCAAATATTGCATAGTTAGTTACTTCTTTTAATTTTTGTTCTGTGCAAATTTTTATTATTGTTTATCAGGTGACCATTGTGAAAAGTGTCAAGATGGTTGGTATGGAAATACCATTAATGCCACTAATGCCATACCTAACGACAGCAGCCCGTGCCCATGCCCCAGTGGACAATTTGCCTTCAATCAATTCGCTAAAACTTGTGTGCTTGCAAGTGACGGTCTATCTGTGTGAACTGCACCGTTGGCCACGAGGGACGGTATTGTGAACGATGTATGGACGGTTACTTTGGACGGCCAAGGGTAAGTGTGAGGCTCGGTGAGGTGTGGAACCTCGATAAACAACAATCCTACGTTGTAAAATCAAAGACCAAAATAATCAAAATGACTCATCAGAATATAGGAGAACTACGCTTGAAGCCAACGGGAATTCGAAGAAATCACATTCAAACTGTTTAAAGCGCGTAGAAATATGAGTGACCAGCTTTGCAGCCATTTTGGTTTAAAATTACGGATCGAACGTGATTAAGCGTGGCCAATGCAAATCTCGTAATGGTTCGGACACTCAATAAAAAAATCACCCGTAACAGTTTATTATGTTGGTAATTTTGATGCTAAAATGTTGAAATGGATCTTCCTATGACCGATAAAGTGAATGTCTTTGAAGCCATTTCAGTCCCCATCCATTCTTCATATTGATTTACCACGTTTTGGTTGGTTTAAATGTGAAACTCAGCTTCATTTTAAACGTATGCCGTGTTCTATTTGCCCTTTTCGTTATTCATACTTTTGCATCATCTGTTTACCTTTCATTGTGTTTTTTGGAGAAATTAAACCGCCTTACTTTTACTCTTTCTATTCATTTATGTTTTATTTATTTATTTACTCATTAATTTTAACAGGAACAGGAACAGGATGGACGATGTCGAAGTGTAACTGTATCAACAACACAGATCCTGCAGCCGCCGGTAACTGTAACATCACAACAGGCGAATGCCTTAAGTGCCTTTAAAATACCACAGGGTCCAACTATCAGTGGTGTGCACCAGAATACCATGGAAATGCATTGAACAAAAATTGTACACTTAAGTATGTCTTTTCTGTAGAGACGCTCTCCAAATGTTGGCAAGGCGAGTTGTATCAAATAGTTAAGGGATAATTTACGAGAAATTAATTAAGCGAGATTGCAACGTTAAACGGTGGAATTGAGCTAAAAAACCTGAAGCATAAGTATCCTTTCGTTGTCTATCGCCTGAGAAAGGTTGGGGGAATTTTGGGTGTGTCACGATGAAATTGACCTGATCCCCCCACGAGGTTCTGTAGTATTTGTATGGTCCCCCCTATAGCAGTTGATTGGCGGTCAATTTTCTATAGTCACCCCTTTAACTCTGTTGGCGACGACTGATCCCCCTTTGTCCCCCCTGGAAACTATGTGATCCACGAGGATCTGCTAAAGAAGCAGCAGCAAATTAACAGGGTAAGGAAGGGGGAAGTGGCTTCATGTTTTGTAACCTTTACATGTAAGTGCGAGACGGTACATGTCCAAGTGCGAGGCGGCCCGGCTTCCTGAATATGTAGATACTCCTGAGCGCCTATTAAAATTCTTTGTGGGACATCCCGAAAATGGATTCAAATGAAACTAAATGGCAGTCAAATACTATATTTTGCCACACTTTTCAGATTCGCTCGTCGATTGCGCTGTTTTTTTTTAAATTATTGTCACTGATGTGAGTTCTTTTTTCTTTGTTTCGTAACTGCTGAATATTGTCGAAACGAAGAGGGCTAATTGTTGCCTGAGGGATGCAGAAGCAGAATTTTGTTCCTTTCATTTTCATTTAATCATTTGTTATTTCTCAGCGAGTCAAGCATGAAAAGTCTAGGGGGCGGTTGGCGCTTGTCACCATGCGGGCCGACAAAGCGGCCTTTCATTTCACCAGAGACTGATTAGTGTATATGACTTTGGTTCGTCGTTTTTTGGCCGACGCTGCTATTTACTGTACATTGCATAATAAAGTACACGGTTAGTGTTCATAATGTGATGCATTCTGAGTTTAAAACGGTGGTGATTCTTTTTGTTCTTGTCAGGTTGAGCATCGTTTCTCGGCGTCATACTCCTCAGGACAGAGTTTGCTGACGAAGATAAACAAAAACCTGGTCGATATGGAAGAAGGATTTAAGTGCTTTGATACTGCGAAGACTTCGGTCTTCGGTCACAGAATGCGTCGCGCACAGCTGAACTGGTATTTAATATCTCTGAGCAAGCGAAAGAGGTACGGACGAGTTCTAAGTTTTTTTATACTAACTTGTCACCACCTTTGGTCTGTAAGCTGTTCCTTAAACATTTTTCGTCACTGATCCACTGACTGGGGCGATTCGAATCCATTCGGTCCAAATTACTGGATACGTGAACAGAGCAGAAAGCTTACGTACTCTGGGCCAAATTTTTGTCAGTCGCTTGTTAGGAAATGTAAGGAAAGTGGCAAATTTGAATGTGAAGAGTAGCCCTTGAAATTGATGAATGCATGGATTGATTGATTTTAATAATGATTTTGAACTATTCTAAATGTTTTCGTGAAGAATGACACTAGATGGAAGGGCAAGTAAGAGAAAACGCGGCGTCCAAGGTATAAGACGCGCGTAGGTCATGGGGCCATTTGTTAATATGGTGGCATTGACCGTTTGCTATCGTAAATAAAAGAAAAGAAGAAGCTACGTCTTGCGTAGCTGGCGGTTTAGCGTGCGCTTAAGCTACAAGGAGCGAAACCGTGATAGGCTTGTTATCGAAGATATGTTCCATTCGCGGCTTGACGCACATCACTTGGCGCGTATATCGCGCACAAAACCGTCAGCTGCGCAGGGTGTTAAGAAGCTTTTTTGATCAGTCGAGTGGGTCCAGACATGAGTAAAAGATGAGCGCTTCGCTTCAAATCACCGAGCGTAGCATACTTAAACTTGGTCTTAAGAAGTTCTCTCGCAGTTTTGTACTGGTATTCACTTGGGATTGAAGAAGGTCGCGTAGGGCTCATGCTAGAGCTTGAGCTTGAAAAGATAAACTAGAACGGTTATCGGCTGTGTGTTAATTAGGATAGAAATTGAGATGCTACAAGCCTATGAAGGGAATAAAATTGTTTTGAATTTTATCGCACGATAAGTCAACTGAAGGCTTTACGGTAATTGATACAAGTTTTGAGCTCAACAAATGCTTGAAACATGGATATTTGGACGTAGACATTTAAACTTTTAATTTGCATGTTAACAAGTCTTCTAGGACTCCTGCAAATGTCAGCTTATGATTAGTAATGATTTAAACTCTAAGTATTGCTAAATTGATATTTTTAATGGTTAAGAGTGTATCGAAGAAGTTGGAAATACTCTGGGTTTTAAAATGATTATCTACTCTTAATTTTGCTGATCGGTCAGAAGCAAACTTCTTTTAAAGCTTTTTTATGATAGGAACAACGACTTGCGCGGGCTTCTTGTTATTCAAGACCTTAAGACTCCATTAAAGCAAAAATTACTCGTATGGAAATGCTTGAAGAGTGCCTCTTTAGGATGCCGAGGCTATGAAGAGTTCAATGTTGCAATTATTTTCTCTATTTTTACTTGAGACAAACTTACTATTCACCGGAATTCACTCAGCAGCTCAAATGGAGAGATTTTGTTGTTGCCATAAGCTAGCATTATGTTGACGCCTTTTGTTTTTCCGTGGACCATAATTAGAGATATACGTGTCTTTCAGAAAAACCGTAAAGCAACAGTTGCCTCAAACTATGAGCAACAGTTTCACTTAGAGCGCTGTAGCTAAAAGTGCAAAGATGTTTCGACCAGAAAAAGTGAACAGAAATTCTGTGTAACCCACGCAGAGTCGTTCCTATCGCTTTCCCAAACACTAACAACGACTCGTGAAGAGAGAGAAGTATCGAGCGTTTCATTTTTGATTTTGTAATTGATTAATTTTCTAAGGAATAAGTCTTTCCTTTAAATAAATGTCATTGGAACGTTTTCGGTCTAATCAATAGAGCTAGTTAGGTAGTATATGTATATCGGATAAGAGTGTGTTGTACAGTATTTATTTATAAGATGAATGATGGCATTTTTACATTCAATTGAAATGAAAATAAAGGTTTTTTATTGATACCTATGAAAACCTATGAACGTGAAAGACTTTAAAGGGCTCAACCAGCGTCGTTCCTGCTATACCTCTGGGTTAGATAGAAAAGAAAGATGGAACGCCACTAAAGACAGACGAAAGCTGGGTCTGAGAAGTGTGGGGAATATAAATGTCACCTGCCCTTCTCGCTAACCTCGGTCTTGCCTAACTTGCCTGCCAAACGCTGACAATTCCGCCTATTTTGCAGGTTTCCCACTGAATAGTGCAGTTACAAAAAAGAAAGCTGGTTTATAAAACTTTGTTTGTTAGTTGCGTTGCATAGGATTCGTTACTCTTATAATAACTGGCGGCATTATTTTGAATGTTAACAGGTCTTACAGAACCTCAGATCACTGACGGAGCAGAGTTCTTAACAAAATTACATTAATCCACAAAGCTGAACAGTAACCCGAAGGAACGTGAGGAAAACCAGCAGTCTATTTGTTGACAAAAAATATAAATTTACAGCTTTACAATGACAATAATTTCACCAGCGATACGCATAACTAAAACCTTGACAAAATATGAAGCATCATAATATTGTTATTAGAATTATTTGCGGAGTTCAAATGTAAAAAATATTTGTTAATATTCATGTTGGATATGCAGTAATAATTCTTTGACTTGCCTTGTGGAAAATGTCAGTCACCCAGAAGCACATTGCCCCATTACATCCAAGATTCCCAACTTGAGACGGAAATCGTTTTTGTAGAACAACTTTAGAGCGGTGAGGCTTATAGCGTTTAGGGTGTAAAAACGTATCTTTAACCAGATTCCAGACAACGCTTTCGTCGGTAGAAAGAAAGAGGCTTTTCCCCTGTATTCCTGGGTGCATGTGCGCGTCTTTGATTTTTGCTATCGCTTAGAGTGACGCCATTCACCCACCTTCTTGAAGAAACTGACATATCGCTTACACAGTCCCTTCATTTTGAGCGTATTTCCTCTCAATTTTTGTAAACTTGTTCGTCTGCCACTTCGAATAACCGGACGTAATTTTTAACTCTCCGAAAAGCAATCTAGGAGCTGTCATATATGTTGTTCAGGGAAATTGTACATGGGTTTTTTTGTGGTCATCATGA
This sequence comes from Pocillopora verrucosa, assembly GCF_030620025.1. Classification (NCBI taxonomy): domain Eukaryota; kingdom Metazoa; phylum Cnidaria; class Anthozoa; order Scleractinia; family Pocilloporidae; genus Pocillopora; species Pocillopora verrucosa. The sequence continues at coordinate 10,289 of NW_026710778.1, forward strand.
AAAATATTGTTTGTAACACTATTATCAAATGAGACATCATCAACAGCAGCACAGAAACACGAGCCAATCAGAGGAGAGGAAGTGAGGAAAAGAACAACATGATCTCGGGAAAAAACGTATTCCAGTGTGCCCTCGCGTGACGTCGTAACAATTTTCAAAACGAGGCGCGGCAGCCGGAGAAGTGAATTTTATATTAAAATGGCGGCTACTGAAACAAAAAAAATATGCGTTTTTGGCCAAAGAATTCAAGACTGTGCTGTCTCGCTATGCCGATTCGCTGGAAAATCGGACCAAGAAGAGATACATAGAGAAGATATCTGTTATTGGCATCGATCCTTTGGTCATTCCGCAGCAAAAATACATTTCAGAATGTCTTCCTCCTGTTGAAGCTTGTGATCTCCTATCGTACCTCGTGCTCGAGACCAGTTCCTACACGAAGGATTTGTTTAAAATTTTCTGGAGTCTTCTGGCGTATAGTCATATGGTGTCCGGGCCTATCACAGGTGTTTTTGGACAAATTGTTCGAGAAAAATACGTTGTTCTTGCCAAAGTGAGGCACTCTCAAAGGATGAATGACCCTCGTATGCAGCTATGGATCATCACAACAAAACAAGGTAGTGTTGTTTTAGGTCATTGTGCGGGATGTATGGCTGGGCTGGGAGAATGCCATCCTTATATTGCGAGTGTTCTTTTTACCTCGAAATCTGGACGAGAATGAATGAAAAACTTGCATGCATACAGGTAAAATGTACATGGCTTTTGCAAGGGTTAACGATATTATTTTTCCTTCATCAAGAAACTTGAAAGTAACCTTGACATGTCAATTTATACGTTAAATCCCTCAAGCAGTACATCCAGTCCTGCAGCCCAACATCATGAACCTAGTCCTTCAGAAAGAAAGTGAAAAGTAGAGCCACCTTCTGCAGATGAAATGAAGAAATTTTACAAATCTTTGAGTGAGTGCAGCATTAAACCAGTCTGTCCTAGTTTAATCCACCTGTATTCTAAGTTATTCATTTTTAGCACCAGGAATATTAAAGCAGTCCCCAATTTCTATTATAAAAAGTATCTTGAGTTATCTTACCTTGACCTTCTCAAGGAATGCTACAAAGTTGATTTGAAATTATTGGATGAGCAATTAAAGGCAATTGAAAGGGACACTGCCAATAAGGCTAAACAAAGCCCCTTTTTTCAACACAGAGCTTGGAGGAAAGGTGCTTCAAAATGCAGTACAGCAAGCCACACAGATCTATCAGGGCCATCACAATCTCTAATCAAAGCTATATGTTATCCAAGTATGTTTCACTTCACAACAGCAGCCACTGAACATGGTTATAAACATGAGGCACAAGCTATTGCAGCCTACAAGAAAACCATGAATGAGATTCATACAAACTTTGTCATTAAATGTGGCACAAGTATTAATAAGAAGTATCTTTTTTTTGCAGGCAACTTTAGATTTTTTTATGTGAATGCAACTGTTGTGGACTGGGCTGTGGAAAGGTGAAGTGCTCCTTCTGCAATGAGGGGCTTGACTTTGATAGTTATGTACAAATGAAATCCTGTTGTTTAGAGAAAATAAATCTAAATTTACCTTAAAAAGAGACCATGACTATTACTATCAAGCCCAACAAAAAGTTCACACAACATCACAGTCTCTTTCAAAACCATTTCTTGGTCTTGTCACACAACAAGAGTGTTTTAGGCAACAACATCAAGCAATGGCTACAATGGAGATTGGTACATTGGGGGGCTTTAAATAATTAAGCTTGATAAAACTGATTAATGTAGATTGATTTTATTTTTTAGGAGCAATGTACATTGAGAATTGTACATGCCCTGTGGCTACACACGTGTCACGCCAAATGGATAACATTACATGACATGTGAACTGTGTGAGTGAAACGGACTCAGACAAGTGTGACCCTGAGACTGGAGTGCATCTGGAATGTCAACACAGCCACATAGGTGTTAGCCATGAAGATAATAGAGACGAAAAATTTCTTCGAAGGAAGAGGAATGCGCAAATATTTTCGAGACTAGGGAGAAAAAAGTCCTTAAACTTGATTATGTGTCGGAGAAAAAAGAACTTTGAGAGACACAATGTAAGACTCCAGAGTGATCGAACGTGATTAAGTGTAGCCAATGCAAATCTCATAATAGTTCAGACACTCAACAAAAAAATCACCTGTAACAGTTTATTATGTTGATAATTTTGATGCTAAAATGTACAAAATAGATCCTCCTATGACTGATCAAGTGAATGTCTCTGAAGCCATTTCAGTCCCCATCCATTCTTCATATTGATTTACCATGTTTTGGTTGGTTTAAATGTGAATCTCAGCTTCATTTTAAACGTATGCCGTGTTCTATTTGCCCTTTTCGTTATTCATGCTTTTGCATCATCTGTTTGCCTTTCATTGTGTTTTTTGGAGAGATTAAACCGCCTTACTTTTACTCTTTCTATTCATTTATGTTTTATTTATTTATTTACTCATTAATTTTAACAGGAACAGGATGGGCGATGTCGCAAATGTAACTGCATCAACAACACAGATCTTGCAGCCACTGATTACTGTAACCTCATGACAGGCGAATGCCTTAAGTGTCTTTACAATACCACTGGGTCCAACTGTCAGTGATGTGCACCAGAATACCACGGAAATGCATTGAACAAAAATTGTACACGTAAGTCTGTCTTTTCTGTAGAGACGCTAACCACAAGAGAGCGCGATGCTATTATTTACTTGTGGGTAATTTTAGCGCCTAAATGCCACTGCCTTGTAATTATAGCACGCAAGCTCTCTACGTGTATGAGTCGGGAAACTGGGATGAGTAGACTTTTCCTTTCCAGCGGATTATCAAATGAATGTTAAAACGTGAACATCACTTTGTGTCCTCAGTTTTCGCATCACAACTTGTCTTTTTAAGGGACCGGAAAAGTGTCTTGCGCTCGGTAGTGTTGCAAACTGTTGTTCACACAGTGATGTCCTTATTTCCTGACTTTTATTGAATAAAATTTCCTGTTCATATCAATATTAATCTTCAATTATTAATTTAAAGTATTACTTTTTCGCAATTGCTGAATGTTGTCGAAACGAAGAAGGCTAATTGTTGCCAAAGGGATGTCATCATTTTTTATTTCTCAGCGAGTCAAGCATGTAAAGTCTAGTGGGCGGTTGGTGCTTGTCACCATGCCGGCCAACAAAGCAGCCTTTCATTTCACCAGAGACTGATTAGTGTATGACTTTGGTTCTTCGTTATTTGGCCGACGCTGCTATTTACTGTACATTGCATAATAAAGCACACAATTAGTGTTCATAATGTGATGCATTCTGAGTTTAAAATGGTGGTGATTCTTTTTGTTCCTGTCAGGTTGAACATCGTTTCTCGGCGTCATCCTCCTCAGGACAGAGTTTACTGACGAAGATAAACAAAACCCTTGACAATATGAAAGAAGGATTAAAGTGCTTTGATACTGCGAAGACGGAATCACAGAATGCGTCGCGCACAGCTAAACTGGCCTTTAATATCTCTGAACAAGCGGAAGAGGTAAGTATCGTATGAGTTCTAAGTTTTTTTTAAACTAAATTGTCACTACCTTTGGTCTATAAGCTGTTTCCTAGTCATTTTTTGTCACTGATCCACTGACTAGGGCAATTCGAATCGATACGGTCCAAATTTCTGGATACGTGTACAGAGCAGAAAGCTTACGTACTCTGAGCCAAATTTTTGTTAGTCGCTTGCACCCTACTTACACAATCTAAATGGCTAACACCCATATAATCTAAATTTAGATCATTGGGTTCAAGCCGTCTCAAATGATCATCTAAATCTTCCCAGTAGCTCATTAAATATGCATAAACATTTCGACCAATCAACTCCCTTCACTTCGGATGTGTAGGGGGAAATCCTTTACCGAATAGTTATGAATTCGCTAGCTTTTCTTGGTTTGGAAGTTCAGGTATTATCGGCTTTGTCATGTACTTTTGGCGCTTCTTTGTTACTATGACTGACAAGGATACAAGTAGAGCTCGCAAAAGAACATATAATAAATTAAGCGATGTACAAAGGTCAAAACTACAAGAATATTGTGATGGCGGCATGAAAACATGCAGTTCTGATAAATACGAAAAAAATTGGTGTGGCAGCCGAGGAAACTAGGCTGACTATTGATCAAGTAAAGGTAAGATATTTTTTAGTTGGACTGAAACACTACCATGTTTCATATATGTGGAATACCCCGCCACTTATTTGCATCTTGTTGAATAATAATAGCGATCATTGTGGTGACTGCTTCTTTCTTCAAAGCACACCGACATGTGTAAATGATGTAGCGGTATATTGTCCTTCAGAATTAATTCCCTTACTCTGTGTGCTGCATAAACGAATCTTTTTAAAGGATTGATTCTTAAACAGAATTTAATCCATCATATACCGAGGTCAAGGAAGTTAACTGTACGATTGTACTATTCATAATGAGGCCTTGTGGTAATTATTTCCCTCGTTAATTAAAGTAGGCTTACTTTTTTTTTTGAAAATAATTGCTTTATGCAGTTTTATGCTCGAAAATACGCTTGCAGTGTGCAGTATAATCAATGATCAAGAATATGCCGGTAAAAGAAGATATGTGTTTACTCATCCGTTATTATAAATTTAAGAATATATATTGTGGTACCATTACAAATATTGAGAGCTAACCGCAAGCAACCTTAGTTAAAAGTGGGCTAACCCGAGTGCTCTGTAGGCCAACAGAAGAGCTAGTTAGGCCAACCTGAGTGCTCTGAGGCTAACTGGAGTACAAGTTTGGCTAATTGGAGCTGAAAAGTAGGCTAACCAAAGTGTTAATAATAGGTAACCATAGCTAACGTTCGAATCCTGGTTCAAAGTTTAGGTATCCTCAATCTAGAACTGTTAAATGTTATAATTACATCATCCATTCAACAAACATGTACATACCAAGAAGATCTACCTTTATTGATTTGTTGCCAGCCAATCATTCTGTACTGGTTGAAAATTTGCTCTGTATACAAGCTCAGAGTTTCTGTGAGCAGCTTGCATGGGTATTATAGGGTCAGGCCCTGCCAGGGGGTTCCCTGTGTTGCTTGTCTGAATTTAAAAACCTACGGTGTCATTATTTTGTCTTTATTTCTCCACCTTGTTGTTGTTGTAGGAATTTTGATGAACAAGATCTTAATTTTTTCAGACTTTCATATATATGCCATAGCTACTTTTCGGGCCATGTCCCCTGTAGGAATTTACCCTGGCTGGGCCTCTATAGGGCCAGCCAGGGAAAAAGAGCAAAAAGGGAAGGGTTGCTAGTGTAGCTTAAGGCATTTTGAAATACTTTATTTTAATGTGATACATTTATGTAGAAATGGATTGGAAATGCCAGACAAAAGGAAAAGATAAATTCTGGAGTACAAGCAGCTCCAGAAAGAAACCAGAAACATTAAATTTTGCCATTTTTGTGTACTAATGATAAGTACTTTTCAGAATCTTTGCCAATATTGTGTACTTTTGGTAGGTGGTAATCAAAGTGTCATCCAACCCAGGTACATCCCTGTAGTGGACAACATCTAACGGGCCTCTTGGTTTTGCTGAAAATATAGGAAAAATGCAATGTGTCAAAATGAGCATGAATTGAAAAAAGTCAAGAATGCTGTGTACAGTAGAGAAAACACTAATCTATGTAACTACAATGAACACAATCTTCTGAAAAACAGAACTGAACAATAAGAAATGTAATAAAATACCTATTTTCCTGATTTCCTTTGGCCTTTCCCTGATTCTTTTCACTCTTTAGCTCCTCAACTTCACTCGTACTCAGCTTATGTGCATGTTTCAAATGGTTGTATTCTTTCTGGCAAATCTGGAAATAAAATTATAGCAAAATAGACATGTGAATATTTCATTTTGGATCATCATGACTGCTTAGCTTGTTATTGCAAAATGACAGCTAGTTGAGATCATCATTAGATAGGCCAAGCATCAGCATATGACCTGCAATTATCTCTCTACAAAGAATGATTTATTCATATGTAACATTATTTTGTGCAAATAACATTCCAGATGCCCAGACACAGCTGTGCTCATAAATAATCCAGCAATGCTGCAGATTGTTTCCCAGAGTTTTCAGAGTCATTTGACCCACCCTTATCAGAAAAGAATAGAACATCTAACTAGTATATGCAGAAGTAGAACATTTTTTTCAGTTATTTTGATACCCTGGTGAGTATTTTAGCCTGGGTTTCCAACATGAAATTTCCCACACGCACTGTAGTCTAGCCTATACTCCACCAACTGAGCCAACTGTACTGGATGGTGGTGGGATAAGGGTGGTGAGATATTATGGGATACAATTCTAAAAAACCATCTTAGGCTGAAAGAGCAGGTGAAAATTAGTCAAAAGAAAATTAAAATAGGCTGGGTTGGAATATAGGAATAATGCTTAACAGGTTTCTAAACTCCAGCGATTTAAAATTATTTGTTTGGAAATCTGAAGTCATGGGGCTGGAGAAAATGGCACACTCTCCACTCAGTGACTTTACATTAGGCCTTTTATGTTTCTTAACATTAAGAAGGGGGTCATGTGAAGGCTAACTAGCTGCAAAGGGGCCAATGATCCAAAAGAAGGGGAAACAGTTATGCAATCATAAAACACATGCAAGAATGCACCAGGATAAAATAATAATAGGACTAATTTATCACAAAATGTCATGATATATTAGTGTCTTGCAGATCAGTTACTCATGCCTTATCCATGCTAGTCTGGCTTTTGCTTTGGTAAATTGATCTGCACATTGTTTTGCTCACCTTTGTCCAATAATTTTAAAAAGTATTTTCTTATCATATGAACGAATGGGCCAATATCAACATCTTAAAGGTAGTTCTAGATGTCATTCTCACACCACTGTACAGACTCCACCACCTCCAGGGTTTGAATCCTTTTGAGTACTAAGATGGGTGTCTTTTGTTTACATTTATAAATCATAGTGCTACATTCATTCTATATAGGTGTAGATTATATGTAGGAGCCTATTACTTTATGAACCAGATAGTGGAGTTGACCTAAAATTTTATATTTCATGCTTCATACAATGGCAAGCTTAGCTCATCCTCTCTCAGTTAATTGGCATTTTCTCAATGCACCTTTCAACATAAAGCCCAAGAAGAAGAGGGGTGTCTGGCTAGCCATGGAAATTTGACTATGAGGGCAGTCCCCAAGGTAGGTATTTTGATTTTTTGTAATGTCCCCGTGGTGCATGGGGAATTTTGGCACTTCGTTATAAATGACCACACTCACTTGCCCCAGTGTAGGGATTTTGATACTTTTTACCAATTTCGGTGTCCTGACTGGGGTGGCAAATTTGACAATTTTTTGGACAGAAAATATCAAAATCCCCAAACCTTGCTTGACCCCTCCTCCTGACCCCGTCTAGTGCATACCATTGAAAGCTACATACTCACACTGCAGGGATATTTATAGTTTTTTCCTCAGTCGTTTCTTCCGCTGTGGTAGCTTTGGCGGGTTATGATCATTCAAATGACTTAAAATGCTTTCGGCCTCGTTGAACATCTTCATCTTTATCAATTCCATTGACATTCCTGTACGAATTGAGGTTGTCGACTCCACGTTTCGGATCTCATGGAAATGGCAAACAAGATTTTCCATTAAGTAAGTAAGTAACTTTATTTAACCACATATCGCACATGAGCGAATAGCTCGTTTCAATGCAAATGTGCCATAAAAATTGACATAATTTACATGTATAAGTAATGAGTAATAGGTAAGAAATAAAAATTAATTATCTAGAATGAATAATTGCTATTAGAGTAATCAATAATTTAATAAAAGGGAATATCGGTGACTAGACTATTTGTTTACAAAACAAACAGCTGCAGTCAGGATGAGGACAACTGTATGTCTTGCAAATTTTTCCTAAATATAGAAAGGGATTCCGACATCCTTATTTTGTCTGTCAGATTGTTCCATTGTTTGCTAGCCTGGTACGTAAAAGAATGCTGCATATAAGATGAGGTTGGTCTTGGAAGAACAACCTTAAGATGGCCACGTAGGCTGTAACCATTACTTCGCAGAGAAAACATTTCCTGAATGTAGTTCGGTGTCGGTTATGAATACTTTTATATACAAGTATAAGTGCTTGTTCTATGCGTCGATGTTCTAAACTTTTAATATTTGCAGTTTTCAATAACTCTTCGTAAGCAGTCGATTTAGAATAATTGAGAAGAGTCCTCAGAGCGAATGCGTTGGTTGACTCCAGTTTCGCAGACAGACCCTTACTTAGACCTATAAACAGTGGTGATACATATTCGAAGTGAGGGAGAATGAAAGCTTTGTACAATTTAATCAACACATCTAAGGGTATAAATTTACGAATGCGACGGAGAATTGAAACTTTTGTGTTCACTTTGCGGCAAACTTCTTTAATGTGTACGTTGAAAAAGAGTGAATTGTCGATGACTACTCCAAGAAGCTTGATATGTGTAACGTAATCCAGTTCATTACTGTCAATAACAAAGGGCGTTGGTAAAGTTGCTCTGTTGAAAACAATGGATTGAGATTTACTATGATTGATCGCCAGAAAGTTCTCACAAAACCAGGAAGCGAGTAGACCAACGTTGTTTTGTAGATTTATTTGCAAGGTAGATGGACAAAGGTTTGAAGAGTACCCAGTAGTGTCATCGGCATAAAATCTTAAAGAGCACGAAATATCTGAAAAATTCACATCGTTCATATATATATTGAAGAGAAGGGGGCCCAAGATTGAGCCTTGAGGAACTCCACACCTCATAATTTGCCAATCCGACAAAATACTGTCAGTCTTGACATGTTGCTTACGGTCAGTCAAGTAAGAACGTAGAAGTTGTAAGGCGTCTTTAGTTACACCATAAGCTGACAGCTTTGCAAGAAGCAAATCATGATTGATAGAGTCAAATGCTTTGGAGAGATCTATAGTAATTGCTGCAGAGTGTTTGCTAGAGTCTAATTTTTTCTAATGTCTTCGAATGTCTTGAGAAGGGCTGTCGTACATGAGTGTCCTTTCAAGAAACCAGACAAATTCCCGCTGAGAAAGTCCAGAGAAACTCATAACTGATCAAAGATAACTCTTTCCGCTACCTTTGAAACAGCCGATAATACAGATACAGGACGGTAATTAGATTTTAAAGTCTCAGTACCTTTTTTATAGATCGGGGAGACAATAGAGGTTTTCCAATCTGTAGGCCAGGAACCACTAACAATGCACTGGTTGATTAATTTTGTGAGAGAACTGAAAATTCTTGGCCCAGCAAGTTTCAGCAGGCGTGGAGAGATTCCGTCAGCACCGGTGGCTTTGTTGATTTTGATAGCAGAAAGTATCCTTTTGATATAGGAGTCCTGAACAGGAGTAAATGAGAAGCTCGTTTGTCTTTCAAACTTCCGTCCAATGGATACAACACTTGGATGTGTCATGAACTCTTCTGGCTGTAAGTTGGGCATGTGGCTAGCCGGTCTAGGTACTGCATTAATGAAATAATCATTTGGAAGATTGGCGATATCAGTACTATCAGTGATAAGGCGCCCGTCTTCAATCAGCTGAACATCGCTGTTACCTCTGTCTTTACTTGGGAGTAAACAATGAAATTTCTTCCAAAATTCCCCGGGTTGTTCGGAGTCTGTGGATACATTAATGCAGTATGACTTGAGGGAAGAACGTTGGCATGAAAGTGGCTTCTTTGCGTTAATCCAATATCCTTTGCCACTTTCTTTTCTTGGCGAAATTGAACAACAAGATCGCTTGGGTCGTATCCATTTTCAAAATGGAAATACATTTCAAAGGGCGCAAAGAGCAGCGTAAGTTCGTGACCTCGCTCCCTGTGGCTTGTCTGGGGGTCTGGTTCCCAGTCCATTGATGTTAGAGGTAAACTGCTCTAGCATTCCTCAGCCTTCGATCCGAATCTTTCAGTTCAGAAATGTAGTTTACAGATATGCCACGCACAACACGTTTTGCGTTTTTTTTTCCAGTTGCAATGGATTAAAAAAAAAAAATGAATCGCAGTGTCTCAGTGTAGTGTGCGTCACCGTCCCGTCTCTTTTTCCTCGCCTCCCCTTCTCCCGCCTCCCACGCCTCCCACGCCTCACACCTTAACTCCCCCCCCCCCCGACCCTACCTGGACAAAATGTTTCTACGTTTGGTTCTTTGATTAACAGAAAAACATGGCTTCCCCTCGATGCAATGGAGAAGTTTCACATTATCATGGCGAAAGGACATCAGCACTCATTATGCTGATTTCGTTAAAAGAATTTAGAAAGACTTCACATGGTTAGCCAACCCACAGTAAATAGCTGTTATGATATCTTTTGGCAGAAACACGAATTCACCTTCAAAAATGATCTTTAAAAATATACGTCCGTATACACAATTGTAAACACTTATGAGGAATACGGTAGTTTAATGCTATAACGAAATCATGTGCTAAACCTGACTACAGGACTGTCTAGAAAAGGACAAAAAAAAACTACCTTTAGAACAATTTTATGCCATAAAGAAACTAGTTGATAAAACTATTACTTAACATTAATTTCGTCAGGACAATGATATTTTAAGAAATAGTCTAGTATCATCGAGGTTGGACGACGATCGACGTCGCGTTTGACTTGTGGTTGATTTGCTATTTGATGTACAGTGACAGTACAACACAACTTAACGAATAAAGCGAAGATCTAGAGTTAGCAATTGACCGCGTTAAACCATTGCGCAATTTGCAGGACACTTTTGCAGAGTAGCACTGACTGCCTGTTTACCATTTCAACAACACAATCCGTTAAATCGCCTGAAATAATTACAACTTATAATTTTTTCTCAGTAATTCCGGCACGCGCTAATTCCGTTACGGGTGTGTCAATTTCGTTATTGCCTCAAGAAGGACGTATACTGATATATTTTACATGATATCATACATATCAGAAATTGGAAATTATGTGGCTCATATTCACTATTTCATGGATACCACCAAGATATGTATTGCCTAAACACTTTCAAGACAGATTTGTTAGGAGCATGTATATATATATGCTCAGTTAATGTGACTGCGTTCATAAGAGGCACTGTATAGCAAGGTTACACAATGAGATCCATTGCCATCTAAGAATGATAGGTGGTACATGGGTATATCTGCATGGCCATTTTTGTTGGATGGGTGATGGTTAAGCATGCAACGCTCAAAAAGCGTCACTTCAGTTCAGTAAGGATGGCCCGAATTGACAATGTACAGAAGAACAACGACCGAGTTCAGTATTTGGCTTATCAACTAGAGTATTCAAACCTAAGTTATAAAGTGCCTTATATATGCGATAATTAAAATACGGAGTTTATAAAGATATTCGAGGCACCCACTCCACATTTGCTAATATCTATTTATTTATCATTCCCCTTGGTACAGATGGACAAAGTTGACTAATGTTTTTGTTCGACAATAGTGGACCTCTCAAAACTGAGAACGGTGACTCATGGCCCGACATCTGTTCCACGCCTACAATTGTACCTCCAGTGAACTCCAATCCATACAAACATGATTTTCAATAATATCAGAATACAGAGTTTGTATGGGAGTCTAATAAAACGGAGTTTTGACTAGGTGGGTAAGTACAGCTGTCCACTTACGAGTGTCCGTTGAGGGAGCTTCGGCACCGATCAGCATATAAAATACGCCGTCTACACATGCTACGTATAATCCTAATAACGTAAAAACTGCAACAAATCACCACCGAGATGAAATTTGCCATCGGTGAGAATTTATTAAAACATATTGTGATGATTGGCCAGTCAGTATAATCCTACACAATGTATTGATATTTGTTGGGTTTTCCGAGAAGTTTACCCGCTATTGGCGCGCGCACATAAACAAAACAGAGGCTGTTTCTGTATGGTTTTGACAAGCGCCAGAGACAAAATGAGTTTTATTCATTATCAGATAATTCGCTGTCTGATGTCAGTTCCAACACAAAGGCCTCATCGTCCACGACTTCCTCCATCATCGATTTGTCTGATTTCTCGTCATCTAGGGGATAGTTGATACCACTCAAATTAGCAGAGGTTTTTGCTACCTCAGCATGATCAATAGGTTTAGGGGAATCCAAGATACCACCCCATAAAAGCAGCAGCGAGGAAATGTGATTACAATGGATCATCCGTTTCTTTTTAAGACACGCTATCACTCCTGCATTAAGAGGGTTATCAGTGTAAGGCAGATGCGCATCCACTGATTCGTCTATAAGCCTGATTTCGTTTTGGAGAAAAGAGACAAGGCGATTCATTTCCTCCTTCAACAGCTCAAGCTCTTCCTGACACCTGTTGTGTAAGCAGAAAAGGTCAATTATCTGCCTCCCAACAAGAGCAGGAACGGTGTCCCCTTCCTCTTGGACTTCAGAGTAAATGCTGCTCCTAGGATCCTTAGCATCGTCATAAAGAATTTGGGCTACATCATTGGGAAGATACCCATTTTTTTCGGACAAAGTTTTGTGGATGGACTTGACGACTTTGTCGATCTGCTTTGCGAGCATTATGGCAATTGCTTGGCCATCTGAAAATTAAAAAGTTCACAATAACTAAAAACGCAATGCAGTGGCAGTTTTACGGATTAGACGGAAAAATGTAAATGTGTAAGACTTGGGAACTGGGAAAATTTAGCCCTTGAGTCGCAGTTAAAAACAGCGGGCATACGCAGCAATGGCAGAACGGCAGAACGGAAGAACGGCAGAACGGCAGAACGGCAAAACGGCAGAACGGCAGAACGGCAGAACGGCAGAACGGCAGAACGGCGGAACGGCGGAACGGCGGAACGGCGGAACGGCGGAACGGCGGAACGGCGGAACGGCGGAACGGTGGAACGGCGGAACGGCGGAACGGCGGAACGGCGGAACGGCGGAGCGGCGGAACGGCGGAACCGCCGGAACGGCGGAGCGGCGGAGCGGCGGAGCGGCGGAACGGCAGAACGGTGGAACGGCGGAGCGGTGGAACAGTGGAACGGTGGAACGGCGGAACAGCAGAATGGCGGAAAATGACCCCAAATCCTAAAACATGGAACGGCGGAAAATGACCCCAAATCCTAAAACATGGAACGGCGGAAAATGACCCCAAATCCTAAACACGGAACGGATGTCAGGGCGTGTTGCATAAATTTTGTACAAAAACACTCAAGTGCTTGGCTCATTCATCCCCACCACGATAACGCGCGTGACTAAAATTAAGTGTTATTAATTTTTTTCCTTTTACCGAGTGTTATGAATAATAATGAACCATTATGCATGAAAGATAGCTGCGTTTTCGCGTTGTAAACCTGCTTAGTTACCTTTTGTTATGCAAAATTTGCTATGAGTTTTAGTCGCGGCATAAAAAGTCGCACAGCATGTGAAAACCAACTCGACATACCACATTACAATAAACAATTGTAACTTTGATACGTTTCCTGGTCACGTCTGCATTGATTTATTGAAACAATAATATCTCATATGCTTGTAAATGTGAGAACATCACAGGAACGTTTTCAAGCTTCTCAAAATATAACGACGTTCAGCCCCAGCTTCAAACTTAGACTAGCGTGAGAGCAAGCCCTCGTTACGAGCCCTTCAATACGAGCGTTTTTTCATCCACGAATAAGTTTTGGGACTTGAGAACACTAGGTGAAGAGAGGTTTGCAGGGTGTCACGCGCGTGGGAATTTCTCACGGCGTGAAAAGACAAAAGAAAGTTAGCAGATGGAAGCCGTCAAGGAGAATTTGAAGAATTTCTTCGCGACCAGGTGTCCAAAACACCACCATCTTACTGTGAAATTTACGGCTTACATATCAGCGGAAGAAATAAACTTTCTGGACAAAAAAGAGACTATTTCACCAATTCGTTCAGCGGATTTCTTCTGTTCCTCAACAAATTGCAAATCGTCGACTCTATGGCGTTTAAATTGCCCTTTCGGAAAGGGAAGTGTAATTCAGACAGATCTTTGGATTGTCATGGTTTACCATTATTCGAATGGAAGCAGTTGCGAGACAAAGAAGAGGCTATCGGTCGAGGATCCTATGGTTTGGTTTTTGTGGCGAGAAACAATTCTGAGAAGGTCGTTATCAAAAAACTGTTAGGTGAGGACGAGAAGGAAAAGCCTCTTTTCCTCAAAGAGGCAAAAATACTCCATGGGATTGAAAGTGAACATATCGTCAGGTTTCAAGCTGTGTGCATGGAACCGTGTGCAATGATGCTTGAATATTTGCTTTTCGACTTCGCTCCCTTCGGTAGCTCAGAAATTGTCAGCAGTCTGGACCGACTTTTACAATATATCCACATTAATATAATGAGGCAATCGACCAATTTCCACTTCAAGAAAAGATCGCCCTCGAAACGGTGATAGGGCTTGCACATTTGCATGAGCTTGGGATCGTCCACCGTGATATAAAGCCTGCCAATATACTGGTCTCCAACCAGCATTATTGCACTTTAAAAGACAGCCACGAAATTGAGAATGCTTTTCAAACTAGGCCGATAATTTGCAAGCTTGCTGATTTTGGAGAAAGCCGATCCGTGATTAATCAAACAAATAATGTGTGTCGCATGGTTACGAACAACCTTGCCCGTGGAACGCCCGCTTATCGTGCACCAGAAATATTTTGCCAGAACGGATCAGCTCTGTCCTTAGTAGACCTAAAGGCTGTGGATATCTGGGCCCTAGGGATGGTATTGTTCGTCATTATCAATCCGGACTTGAAGTACCCTTTTCAGATGGAGTTGGAAAGGGTTCAAACCGGAAATTGTCTATCTGTGTTAGAAGGGCTCATTTCTAAAAATGAGAAGCCGGCTCACTCGGATCACTATTGCATGCAACATGCAGTAAATTGCCTCCGACTTCGCAAATTATTTGAATATTGTACGCGTTTCCATCCGAAAGACAGGCCAGATGCAAAATACATAGTAGATGTCTTGACAAATGAAGACCTGTCAAACAGCAGAAACTTACCACTCACAGTCAACCAAGGAACCTGCATTGAGAATGCAACTAGCTCGTACGTTCCTGGTGATGGGACCAATGGCTGAGCATTTTTGTCCGTGGTTTTTGGCGATCACTTTCTGTGCCAAAATGAGAGGTCAACTGTCACCACATTTGAAGAAATTGCCTGCCTTACTGAGGAAGTCATCATCGATTCCCCTCTTCAATTCAATCCCTTGTGAGATAAAAGTCGGCATTACGACGTATCGGAGGCTTATGGAATTCTGCAGAAATATAAAGTGATAAAAGAGGAGTACGAATTCAGTGAGGAAATCCTTTCAAGCCATGGAGTTTACTCAGTGTGTGCCAGAGATGAGCTAAGAGCAGTTGTGTACCAACTTACAGCAAAAAGAGAGATGAGGCTTGCCTTCTATTCCTGCGGTGGGTACATCTTTACAATAGGATGGGCATTTGGATACCTATTTATTATGGACACACATGCCATATTCCATGAGCTCGGCGGTAACGGTAATGGTTTGGTAAAAGTTTTCCTTCAAGACGATAGGCAGTTAGCTGCTGAAGATCTGTGTGCGTGGGTATGGAAACGACTCAGTCAGAGTGGAGTTAAGAGCTGTGCTCAGCAGTCTGTTGCTGAGATGACGAAGTCCAGGTAATAGCGCTGAAAAACTAAAAGCTAACATCTACTTAACTGACCACACAAGTTGATTTGAAAAAAAAAAAAGCAGCGTCCAAATCTCCCACAAGTTCAGAATGTTTATATGGGTTAAGAAATGAATGTAAAGAGTGAGTAGACACACAGCTAAAGGTTTGTTTCTTTTTAGTCCCTTTTGTAGTCACAAGACAACTCTAAGTGAGGATATCAAAGTACCTTCAAGTAAGTAACATTTCATACCCTCCAGCTATCGAAATGAGGGAAAACTTTAATACATATGCTAATTCACTTGCTTGTGGCAGAAGATTAGAGAAGATCTATGGATCGGCTTCTTCAATTCTTCTTGTCACAAAGCGTTCGATTTTCCACACAGGTGTTGATGATGACTTGAAAGGAGAGGTATATTGTGTACAAGTATGTACTCTTTTTATAATGTGGTGCCAAGGTATAAAAAAAACCAAATAATTCTGGCTACACTTTCGACTAATTTTACCAGATATCGTGTAATGGTGCCCGTTAACCACCAGAATCCCTCTCCTCGTACGTAGAGTGAACTCAGCGGCTCTATCTTAATAACCTATAAATATACTACCATAGATGCTTATAGTAATTTGTTTCTGCTTAACTCTGTAGGGGAATGATTCCTCCCAATCACCCTCTAAATCTCCTGTGAAGAAAAAAGTGAAGAGGTATACTGTTTCCTCAATTACCATATGCTTTTACGTCTTTTATGCCAGTATGCTTTTTGACTTATTTTCTATGTGGCTTCCCAGGTATTAACCCGCCATCAAGGTGGAACAAGAATTTGGTAAAAGAAAGTTAAACCTTGACGTGTCCAGCTAAAGAGTCTTGTTAAAAAAAGAAATCACAAATGTCATCTTAAATGCATCAATTTAAAGAGATTCCTCATCCTCATTGTTCTTTGCTGTTTGTTACAGCCAATCCAGCAAAGTCCCAGATGTTATTTCCATAGACAGTTCTGAAGATGAGAATCAACATGATGCTAGTGTTTTAAGTGATAATGATGCAAACAGGTAATTAAGAACCACCTCTGCTTGTCTCTTCTAGTCTCTTGAATGGTCATAAGTTGGCACATGTACTTTCTGCAAAGTTCAAATGACTTTAGAGTGGGGTGGGTGGAAATATTTGAGTTTATTAAGTTGATTCACTTGTACAACGTACAAAGAACAAAATTACTCTAGTCGGGAAATCCATAGATTGCTTTATATTCTTCTTTAATTAAATCATTTCTTACCTTTTACTAACGACCCTGTTAATAATATGAACATCAATATTGTTTCTGTCAAATAACGCTAATTGATGATGAACGCTCCAGTGACATTTATTTTTTTTTAAATAAAGCACCAGCATTAAAGCTTCAGAGGAGGTTACCGTTGACAATTCTAAAGATGATGGTGTCGTAGAATATCAAAGTTGTGCGAGCATTTCTAGCGATATTGATGGAGACAGGTAATTTTCATAATTAATTAATAATTAATTAATAGGGAGCCTTCCGAAAAAATCGTCCCATGCATATTATATATCAATGAAAGGTTTATAAAGTACAGGTTATAAATTCCAAATAACAAAGTTCTCACAGTCTTTGTGTTGGTAGGTGTGCGCAAACCTTTAAACACAAAACTGACGGTGTTTGTTTAACTGAATTAACGGCCTCCACGTTAGCGCGGACATCCAAACAAACTGGAAAGATTTACTCAGCAGATACTAGGCCAACAAAGCGTGTGAGGATTTTCGACATTCCAATGAGTTCTTGTGAAAACAACTATTTTGAGGTTGAACAATATTACACCTTTCAATATATAAAGTTATTCGTTCGTTAAGATCGTGGTGTGTTCTGCAATAAGTTAAATGAAATGAAACCCGATTGACAGGGCGTTAGAATTGTAGACCTGGTTTTTGGTAATTGGTTAGGATATAGAAAGGGGCCTTAAAGTGTTATTTTCTGTAAGTGTGTTGTTTTGAAGATGATCCCCACTGTATTGGATTGGTTGGCTAGGGGATCTTTCACCCATACCAAACGCCCCAACCGAAAAATGCTAATATTTTTTATAATTATTTTTAGGGTTGAGTCTGACGATGACTACTCTGAAACATTTGTGAACGGTTCTGAATCCCAGGATCACAGTGAAGCTGCGTCTTTTTATCTTGGTGATAAACACATACCGGTTTATGCCTCAGAGATGAAGGAATTGTCAAACAGCGACATTGCACGGCTATTACTAGATCCTCCTGAAGATAAAGTCGCTTCGAAACCACCCGTAAAGTGTCAAGAAAACAAAATTTTCATCATTGATAAAAAGTCGCCGTATTTTCGAAACCCAGACGACTGGAAAGCAGATGGCCTTGGAGTCTACAAAAACGATGGAACTCATGTTGTTGCGTATTACGAGGACAAGAATCCGGAAATCCGCTGGATATCCAAAACAAAACCAGAAGATTGCAAACGCTCCACAGTTCTTCTCAAGAGAACGTACTGGACGCACGCACAACATCCTGATTTCCGCAGAAGAGCTTATGAAATACTCAGAAATGGTGGGCACAGCTTTACGCCCGAGCGATTCGTACTTTTACTCTACAGTTTCAGCGGAAAACCACATGCGATCACGACCAAACCACACAGCAATTCTAAGTCCGAGAAAGCTTTTACTCGCACCAAACCTGGAGTTTTGGAGAGCATCAAGGGAAAGGTGAAAGGTTCTGCTCCTCCGTCCAAAGTGTATGACGAAGTGTTTGAAGAGGCTGGGGGCCTACTCAAGGTTTGCAGTGTCTCAGATGTTCCCAGAAATAGAAAGCAAGTGGAGAACGCAAAATATAAGGGAAGGGAAGTTCGAAGTCAACACGAGTTATACGACCTAACCCTCAAATCAAAAGAAGAGGAGGAAACGGGAAAAGATTATATTCGACGCCTGCAAGTTGCACCTAGTCCGGCATGCGTTTTGGCGTCTGATAGGCAAGTTCAGGATGTTAAGCGGTTTTGTGCCAATACAACTGAAAAATTTTCAGTGCTCTCCATCGACACAACTTTCAACATTGGCGACTTCTATGTGACACCTACAACCTATAGGCATCTGCTGCTGGACGACAGGAGAACTGAAAACCCCCTCTTTTACTTGGGCCAACTCTAATACACACGAGAAAGGACAGCGACACCTTCAGCTACTTTGGAGCCACACTTACAGGACTTGAAAACGGCACTAGAAACATGATTTATCGGGTCAGACCGAGAAGATGCCGTTGAGAAGGGAATGAGTCCTTATCTTCCTGTTGCAATATGGCTTGCTTGCAAACGTCACGTAGTAGAGGACTGTAAAAGGAAGCTTCGCTCGTTAGGAATCTCATCAGAGTACCTTACAGCTTTTCTACGTGACATATTTGGGTCTGATGCCAACCATGAAAAAGGGCTCATCGATTCCGAAGGATGCATGGACTTTGATGCTAAACTTGAGAGTTTGGAAAACGTGTGGAATTCAAGAGAAAAACATCAAGGGGTACAGCACTCTCCGATTCAAGCGAAGCAGAATTCTACAAGTACTTTGTCGCACACGTTGCGGAAGACATGAAGAAGAAGATGATTTCCCCGTTAGAAAACGTGCTGGCCTAGGGGAAGCCTTTTTTTACAACAACGCAGCAGAGTCCAAACATCAGCGGATAAAAGCACGAAAAGGGCAGATGTACGGGGAAAGAAAACTCGCCTGGACTGAAGTAGTTGACTTGCTAAAATCTATTTCTGAAGAGGAGGAAAGGAATTGCGAAAGGGCTATTGTAGATGAGGTTCCTTTCAAGATAAGGCAGCAATACAGTTCCAAGCTTCATGTTCCCTTCTCCACTTACATCGGGAAGTCGCACGCCCAAAAGGAGAAGATTAATAGGAGAGTTCATAAATTTCAGTGGAGGCATTTTTACAACTGGAAGAAGGCTTGATCAATAATGCAAAGGCTAAGAACAAGAATCTGACCAAGTACGCTTACAAGAACATGCCAAAATCAGTAGGTGGGAAACCTGGAGAAGCCGAACGGAAAAGAAAACGTAATCCCCAGTCCGAGCGTTCAACTAGCAAATACACAGAAAGAGTTCCTACCCCTCTGAAACCAACACTTAACACCAATACCTTCAAAGTTAAATTGCTCAAGAACTCGAGGGTTTACAGATGTTATGGGTGTCGGCAAAACATCCGTCCCAAACCCCAGAAAGGCGAAACGGAAGTTGTTCCTCCACCACCTTGGGACTTTGTTCTCACACGACTGGAACTCTGGCTAATCTCCAATGGTGCTGGTGAGCTGAAGATGTCCATCAAGCCAGAACCAGTACATTATCCCCCAAAATTGTCCTGTATTCGCAACGGCAAAAACTATTATCCGTCGGTGGAAGTAACGGATGCTGACAAGGAGGTGATGGATGATATTCATCTTCGGCATTTACGAAGCGAGTTCGGTCTATGAACAGTCTGCGCAATCGTGGCTACGAGGCCATAATTACCGTATTTTCTCGAATAAGCGCTCACCCTCAACGCCTTCAGACTCAACTACAGCACAATCAGTGTAGGTTAATAATCTCCTATTAAGTGCCCCCCTCGATTAAGTTCTCTTCTTGTAAGAGCCCCTTCTTTTAGCCAAAAATTTAGATGAGCGCTCGGGTGCTTATTCGAGGAAATACAGTACCTTTCAAGCCCGCTCGGCTCAGTTTGGTTTATAATGATAGAAAAGTAATAGTATTTCAAATACCTTTTGTGTTTTTATGTAAGCAATTGTAGCAAAGGTTTCGCTTGACTCGACCATTGTTTATGTTATAAGACGAAACCTGTGTGAACATGATGCGTAGACAGGTCCCGTTAATGTTAGTTATTGCTGAAATTATTTCCAGTTTTTTTAAATCAACATCATTCTCACTTTTAAATTAAGCAACCGTGTGGCATATTTTGTCTAAAATTCACTCATTATTATTAGGGTTAGTTGGTAAAACCTGTGTTAAGATGACTGACATTGACAGGTCCCGTTAATATTAGATAATGGTATTCCTCGTTGATTTAAGCTCGATATATTTTCACTGATAATGTCGGAGTTTTAGTTAAGATTGCGTTAACAAGAAGTAAGTCAACGCTTGTGATTGCATCACTGCATGTGGACAAAGTCAAACCCTGACAGGCCTAATGTCAATTTTACTCAAAAAAGAGAGGTTGATAAATTAGTTAATGGACATCCACAGCATGATATTAAACATTATTACGAGCAAAGATATTTTTTCCGGTATTGACTTAATATCCGCGGAAGTTATCCTCCTAAGGGGAAATTAGTGTGGGTACACTTGATTTTTATTTGGCTCTCTTGATCCTTTGGCCTTGCCTATAATTCCGTCTTTTAGGCTTTGGGGTAATTTTCCGCCATTCCGTCTTTTAGGAGTTGCTGCTAGCAAATGACTGGAAAAAATGGGGTCAAATCCAATGGAAATTGGGTCTTGTTCGAGTAAGCGGGGGTTTCGAGTTCGCCGGGTTCGAGTTAGCAGGGTTCTAGTGACAGGATCTATTCTCACCATGCAAATTAGACGAATTAGTGATGTAGCGTCCACTCATAGCTACTTGAAACTGTACTTTAATCAGTTGTTCACTTGCTAGTTCGTTTCTAATCTGCACATAACTTGTATTCATTCCATTCACAAATTGCACGTGAAAGAGAAAGATTCGCTGAAATAACAACAACGCGACTATTACAAAGATGATATTGACCGAATAACCGAAATACTGCATACTTACAAGTTATTGTGCCTTCTAAATAGAAAGGAAAACTTGTCCTAACGAAACGACAGTATAACTCCATAACAAAACATGTGCTTTTCGTGGGAAAGAGCGCCCGCGATATTTTGCGTGCGGTCACCGAAGACCACACCATATAACGTTTATTTTCTGTCTCTTACAAGTGAAATAGCCTTTTTTTGTCCAGAAAGTTTATTTCTTCCGCTGATATGTAAGCCGTAAATTTCACAATAGGATGGTGGTGTTTTGGACACCTGGTTGCGAAGAAATTCTTCAAATTCTTCAAATTCTTCTTGACGGCTTCCTTCTGCTAACTTTCTTTTGTCTTTTCACGCCATGAGAAATTCCCACGCGCGTGACACCCTGCAAACCTCTCTTCACCTAGTGTTCTCAAGTCCCAAAACTTATTCGTGGATGAAAAAACGCTCGTATTGAAGGGCTCGTGACGAGGGTTTGCTCTCACGCTAGTCTAAGTTTGGAGCTGGGGCTAAACGTTGTCATATTTTGAGAAGCCTGAAAACGTTCCTGTGATGTTCTCACATTTACAAGCATATGAGATATTATTGTTTCAATAAATCAATGCAGACGTGACCAGGAAACGTATCAAAGTTACAATTGTTTATTGTAATGTGGCATGTCGAGTTGGTTTTCACATGCTGTGCGACTTTTTATGCCGCGACTAAAACTCATAGCAAATTTTGCATAACAAAAGGTAACTAAATAGGTTTACAACGCGAAAACGCAGCTATCTTTCATGCATAATGGTTCATTTTTTTTTTACCACTCAGTAAAAGAAAAAAAATTAATAACACTTAATTTTAGTCACGCGCGGTATCGTCGTGGGGATAAATGAGCCAAGCGCTTGGTGTCTTTGTACAAAATTTGTGCAACATGCCTTGACATCCGTTCCGTGTTTTAGGATTTGGGGTCATTTTCCGCCGTTCCATGTTTTAGGATTTGGGGTCATTTTCCGCCGTTCCGTGTTTTAGGATTTGGGGTCATTTTCCACCATTCCTACATTTCGCCATTCCACCGTTCCAGCTTTCAGGGTCGCCCCGGAATTACTACAGACCATGATCACCAAAATACACATGCTATTAAATATTTTACATAACAGTTTCTTCAGTTTATCACCAGCATAATTTCGCTACAATTCCACCAAGAAACATCTTTCGGATGCCATACAATGTAACTTCAACAAGAGTTCACCCTTTTCTCGTAGAGACGTGACCTAACGGTTACATACACAAGAGACAGATCAGACTATCTTTTTCTGATGTGATGCTTCTTTTCCATGGTTACTATGGCCTTCTCGTTCCTATGTACAATAAATGCAAGTTAGAGAGATTTATTATTTGATTTTAATTTCGGCACCCTTAATTCTCTGTCTGCAGAACCCGATTATTCCAGTTGTTGCTGCAAAGAAGGAATTTGCATATTTATGACCTACCGTTTGATTTTCTTTTCAACATCTTTTACTTTCCCTTGATCTTCATCTTGTACACAGCTCAATTCATTTCTAAAAAAAAAAATTTAAATGGGTGGAGATACTTACACAATATGTTCAGTTTAATACTTAGTAATTATATTTGCTAAGGTGGAAAGAAAGGGGAGTACGAATACGATATTTATATTATTGTGAAAACAGGTTTTTGCCTTCACAAATAAACGGACGGACGGGGGACAACCCGATAAACTTCTTCTGGGATAAGGCTTTCCTGGGGGCACTCGCTGGCTGCGGGAAGGCCGAAATCTATTACGGCTGTTGACTATCCTCGAGACAATTACTAACAACGACAAAGTTGGCTCCAAAGTAGATTTATTAAATACCACTGAGCTGACTGGTTTTTTACCTGACTTGACCAGACAGGGTTTGACCGAAGAAAGTTCTACAAAACAACTCATGTAAACCCAAAAATACATGTTTTTCTTATACTATGTAAAAAGTGGCGTAGAAAATGAATCTGAAATTCGTTTTGTCCAATTCGACTTATTTTAGGAGAAAATCGGCATTTTCAACTGAAATTTCATTTCCGGTAAAAACAATAGTGAGAAGTCGTGACGTAAGCGGTGGAACTAAAATATTGCGCAACACATATTCCCCAGTAGAACTGGTGTGGTAGCTCGTGTAAGTAACGGTAGTTCGAAGATGCTTTATCAGAAGATAGCGACTCGAATGCCCTAAGCTTAGTATATGACAGCGATGGGGATAATCCAGAATCTTTAGGAGAGTCTGGGCCACGTCCTTAACAATATGAGCCGCGTAGGGTTAACCGAAGCGATCCGCACGAAGACAGTACAGAAAATGTTGACAGCGATGCGATCTCCTCGGAAACCCAGACTGGTATTTAAATTAATGTGTGATTTATTTGTGTTTGACATGAAAATCCAATAAAGCAAGGGTACAATCTAAAAGAATGCAACAGAACTGTTTTAAACCCGCTGAGCTTCCGAGGGTGTTTTATGTAATGTTTAAAAAACGAGCAGGAGTGTTTTATCGGGTTTTTGACCCGATAAAACATGTGCTGCGAGTTTTTTGAACGGCTTCAAAAACATTCTTGGAAAAGCGGGCTGATCTCCGGTGTAATAGCCACAGCTGACGTCATGAGTCGCTTACCATCGGACTTGGCATAAATATAATACTGATAAAACGGTAATTGTGTAGTTCTCGGTAGTTCTCTGGTTCTCGTGGTTCCCTTAGTTTTCTTGGTTCTCGTGGTTCTCTTGGTTCTCATGGCTCTTCTGGTTCTCGTGGTTCTCGTGGTTCTCGTGGTTCTCTTGGTTCTTCTGGTTCTCGTGGTTCTTCTGGTTCTCGTGGTTCTCGTGGTTCTCTTGGTTCTTCTGGTTCTCTTGGTTCTTCTGGTTCTCGTGGTTCTCGTGGTTCTCGTGGTTCTCTTGGTTCTCTTGGTTCTCTTGGTTCTCTTGGTTCTCTTGGTTCTCTTGGTTTTCTTGGTTCTCGTGGTTCTTCCCCCCCCCCCACCCCCCAAGCTCTTAGCCTTTGGATGTCTGAGCCAGCAGTATGGTCAGTGGCTGTAAACATTTTAATCATTTTCCCGCGCTTTCTTGACCTCCTGTTGACCTCTTCCTTCGACAATTATGGATGGCGAGAGCGAGCTTCGCACTATTTACTCTGCTTCTGGTGCTCTCATTAAGACTTCTAAGCCTCTTAAGCTCATAAACAGAGTATGGTATTCTGTAGAGAGAAAAGATTGTTGAAAAGGTGAATCAATAACCAATTTTTTCTTTTACATCTTTTTACACAAGATCTAAGACAAATTGAACACATTTCCTATAATATGACATTCAAATTAATAATAAAGTTATACAATGGTGATGCTAATAGTGTAAAGAATCATACGATGCACCTGTATTGTATATACAAGTGTGCCAATTGTCAGCTTGACAAATTCATAATAATGGCTCTATCATGTAACTCTCTAACAGACAATACATGTAGGATTGAGCACAACATTGGTTAAAATGTATTTACATACTCCATACCTTTCACCATGCTTTATGTTATGGAATCCTTTGGGAAAGTCATGTCTGCATACTCGCCCAAAGACACCTTTCTCGTCAAAGAGTTTGTTTTTGCCTTTTGATCTTAAAGCTGAAAGAACCTCTCCAGCATGGAACTTACTGCAGTTCCATGAAAAAAAAAGGGACAAAAACAGAAAATCTTGAATTTAAAGGGCCAAAAGGAAAATCATAAAGTTATAAAATTAACATCTATGCCATAATGTATGAGCATTGCATTATCTTAAGTACAGACCTGTTCCATGTCTGCTCCAGCTTTGCCATAACTGTTGATAAAATTGTAAACATCATCCTGGTCTGCAAATAGGAGTGTTCCATGTTTGGGTGTTCCTAAATTATGCCCTTTGTCCTTCTTTCTGCACAATCCAAAGCACCCATCCATGCTTTCAATGAAAACACCATCATCCTGTTCAAAAGAGAGGGGAAAAGAGAAAAATATATATAAAAAAGAACAGCAACAACAACATAAAATTAACAGTGTAGAACTACAGTACTAGTGTAAAAGATGAGTGCATTTTGTGTGCCCCAAAATTAATGCTATAATATTCCTCAAGCACAAGCTACTATTCAGAACCAATTGCAATGTATAGTTACCCTTGGACATATAGGACACCAAGCTCCATTATACAAACTTCCATTGTACTTTGTACAATACCTGTACTGATACATGAAATACCTTCATGTGAAAACAACAAAATGTCAATTAGGACTTTCTTACAGAAAGTCAGTAAATGTACATGTACAGCAAGAAAGATGTTTTGTAAATTAATGTAAATGGAATCTTGACCTTAAAGCAAACATTCAATGTATCTTTGAATCATATGAACACAAAAGTGACAAAAGCAAAGCATGAGTTTGAGATCTATATTAGCTGGGGGACTAGATAATAAATAAATGAATAAAATGATAATATAAATATGCACTTGTAAATCATGTGACTACCTCTATTACTAGTACTACTACTAATAATAATATTAATGATAATATAACAAGAACAACAACAATAATAATAGTAATAACATTAATTCTAATATCAATAATACCTTAGAAGACATTGTACGTCCACAAATTAGCAGCTCTGATACTCTCAACCTATATATGCACACATACCTGAATTCTTCAAAGCATTCTGAATTAAGGATACTGTAAATTGAGCTCACCTAAAAAAAAAAACATACCATTCAACCAGAATCAATCAATTAAAAAAAGTCTTGTCATGTCTCAAAAAGACTCTTTGCAAGCAAACCTACATGGGTTGGTTGTAGCTGAGGATTGAGTTCTGTGATCACTTCTGTGATGCTTAGCAGGGACACTTGACAATGAAGAAAGACCTTCTCCACAAACTCCATCAGTTTGAAGCTGAATCCTGTGGTGGGATTTGCTGGTGACCCTGGCCAGAACTGGCATTTCAAGAGTGTGACAGCATATGGCTCACAATCACACACTTGTACATATTTGAGGTGATGATTTCCTGACATTCATAGAAAAATAAATGAACAACTTAAGAAGTTAAGTAAACAAAATGAAAAAAAACATTACATACAGCTTTAAATACCTCTTACTTTGTTGAGGGCCGCATAGACACCTTATTAACCAAGTGCAAGGGTCATACTAGGAGAATATTGGCCCGAGGTCTTGACAGTACAAACCAAGTACAGCAAGGTCTGTACAGAAAAGTCCAAGGGCCAATATTCTCCCAGCATGACAGAAAAGATTCTTACAGATAGATGCAATCCAAGTTTATATTTGGCAAGCCATTAAAAAACTTAATTTCATGCGGGATCATTCAGGACATTACCCGGTCCAATACTTAGAAAATATTGGACAGGCAATGGAGCAATCTGATTATTTGATTTTAGTTATTGGCCCTGACATGTTGAGAGAACTTAAATCGTATCATTATCATCAAGATCATTAGTGTTCTTGATTTTAGGCAAGTGGCAGGAAAATATGAAAAAGGAACAGATAAAATTGAAAAAGAACACTTCGTTTTTAAACCATTCTAGTATTCTCTAACCACTATAAATAAAATGAACTGACCTAAGGCATCCAGAAGTCCGAACAGCTTTACTGCTGCGGTTCTGCACGTATGGCCATAGCTGTTTCACGATACGCAAACTTCCGGTGTTCGCCATAGTTTCCGGTTTGTATAAACTGTCAATCAAATAAACGTGTTTTAGCTTTTCACAAAAAGCCGTGTTCACTGTGAAACACAAACATGGCGTCAGGAGTGGGATGCGCAAGGAAAAACGGTCTTCGCAACTGTAAAAGTCGTCGTAACTCATCACAAAAAGCCGTTGAAACGTAGGTCTAAGAAGACGAAAGCACTTTGGCAACAGAGTTACAAAAAACAAGACGAAATACGAAGAAGACATGCCTCCACCCGACGAAAGTTCGTCAGGACAACAAGCGCCGAGCGCTCCAAGCGCTCCAGTTTTGAATTTTACTTCGAACTTTCCAGTTCCAAGCCCAATGAAAATATCCGGCGACAGAGTCACAAACTGGGAGTTCTTTCGACAGCAATGGCAAGACTACGAGCTTGGCACCGGTCTCGAACATCGTCCAGAACCAGTTCGTTTAGCAACCTTTCGCTCAGTCATGGGGAAAGACTGTCTTGAGATATTTTTAAACCTAGAGTTGACTCCGGAAGAAAGGGCAAGCGTGACCTCCAGTTTAAAAGCTTTGGAAGCATATTTCAAGCCAAAAACAAATGTGGTCTACGAGAGATTTCTGTTTAATTCAGCTACACAAAGTTCCGAAGAGGGAATAGACGAATTTGTAAATCGATTGAGAAAGATGGCTTCGTCGTGTAAATATGGCGCGCTCACAGATGAGATGATACGAGACAGAATCGTAATAGGCGTCCGAGATAAAGCTTCAAAGCTACGACTACTCAAAGAAGATGAACTGGACCTGAATAAAGCACTCAGTATTTGCAGGTCTAATGAAGCGGCTTCCAAACAGCTCAAGTTTATGAAACAGGAGGAAATCCAAACAGATGAGCAAGTCAACGCCGTGGACAGTCAAGCGAAACGACTCGACAAGCGGCACAAACAAAAGAAAGACGCAAAATATGGAAAGAATGGAAAGGCTACAAAGGGCGCGAAGAAGAATTGCAGCAGATGCGGAGCAACAAAGCAACATAGGAAAGAAGAATGCAAAGCATATGTTCAAACCTGTCACCTGTGCTCGAAGCCGAATCATTTCGCATCTGTTTGTCGCTTTAAAAACAAGCCAGCAGGCGGAAAGACAGTATCCAGAGGACACAAAAGTGTGAAGCAAGTCACTGAAGAAACGGATACGTCCAATGACTCCAATGATGATTTGACCGATGATGAAGATCCAGTCTTTAAAATTGAAGAAGTCTCCAGCATGAAGACGGCAGGCAAGCAACTCAACGCCAAGATAATCTTTTCAGACACAGAAGAGTTATACAACACCGAATTGGAATGCCAGCTAGACACCGGCGCCACGTGCAACGTGATGAGCCTGCGCGACCTGGCCGTCATAAGCCAAACAGGAGATCCACCACTGAGAAGTAGTAAAGTGAAGCTCAAGTTGTTTGACGGTTCTCTCATGAAGCCTTCTGGTGTAGCCACCTTAAAGATACATCGAGACAATAAGACCAAAGAGTTGGACTTTCAGATTGTTGAGACTGTAAACAAGCCTCTTCTATCCGCGGAAACATGTGTGAAGCTGGGACTGTTGAAGCTTTCCTTAACAGGTACAGCGCAAGTAAACAGTATGGGTACAGAGCCAGTAAAGTCTAGTGTCCCACTAACCAGAGAGAAATTCTAGCTGACTACAAAGATGTGTTCGAAGAACTTGGTCACAAAGGGGAATCCAGCACCTTTGTTATCGGCCCAAACCATCCCCCAGTGCAGCACGCGCCCGGGCGCATACCTGTAACTCTACAAAAGGAAGTCAAGGAGAAGATCGCAGAGTTGGAGAAGAAAAGGTTACCGACCCCACAGATTGGATCAGCAGTATGGTCATCGTGTCCAAGCCAGGAAAGATAAGAATTTGTCTCGACCCCCGAGATTTGAACAAGGCAATCCAGAGACCTAAGTACCAGATGCCAACATTAGAAGAGATACTCCCAAAACTCAGCAAAGCGAAAGTATTTACCACACTAGATGCGAAAGATGGGTTCTATCAGATCGGATTAGATGAAGAGAGCAGTAAGAAAAAAACTTTCTGGACTCCCTTTGGCAGGTACAGATATCTTAGAATGCCCTTTGGTATTAGCGTGGCTCCCGAGGAGTTCGAGTGTAAGCTACACGAAAAGCTTACCGGATTAGAAGGCGTCGAAATTCTTCGAGATGATCTACTAGTAGTCGGATATGGAGATACCCAGGAAGAAGCTGATGCCAACCACGATGAAAACCTCAGAAAACTCCTAGACAGAGCCAGAGAAGTCAAACTCAAGCTGAACAGCAAGAAGATGAACTTGAAGAAACCCCAAGTTAAGTTCATGGGCCATGTTATTAGCAAAGATGGTCTCAAACCAGATCCAGACAAAGTCAACGCAGTGGAAAACATGCCCAAGCCAACATGTAAGAAAGAGACTCTTAGTCTACTGGGTTTCATCAACTATCTGGCCAAATTCTTACCAAGACTATCTGAAGTAGCACAGCCGTTGAGAAATCTGACCCTGACCAACGCCCAGTTTATGTGGTCTGAGCAACACAAAAAGACGTTCGATGAAGTGAAGAAGTTGGTAGCAAACCATCCAGTACTCAAGTATTACGACATCAATGACGAGGTTACTATTCAGTGCGATGCCAGCGAGCGAGGCCTTGGTGCGACACTCCTCCAGAACGGACAGCCAGTTGCCTTCGCATCGCGAACACTGTCTGCAGAGAAAGAATGTCTGGCCATTGTGTTCGGTTGCCAAAAGTTCTCACAGTACATGAAAAGACGAGAGAAAGTCACCGTCGAATCAGATCATAAGCCGTTGCAGTCAATATTCAAGAAATCGCTTCTGTGTGCGCCAAGCCGTCTCCAAAGAATGATGCTTCGGCTACAGAGATACAACCTTGAAGTGGTCTATAAACCAGGAACGCAGATGTTTGTGGCCGATCACCTGTCCAGAGCTTTCCTGAAAGATACAGGCCCAGAGGATGAAGAGTTTCAAGTTTTCGCTCTGGAGCTGGAAGCGATGAACCCGTTTGATACCATCAAGATAAGTAGTGAGAGACTGCCCCAGCTTCAAAAGGCCACCGAACAAGACCCGGTCATGCAAACTCTCAAAACTACCATTCTGATTGGTTGGCCAGAGAGGAGAGAAGAAGTACCAGTCCAGATTAGAGAATTTTGGAATTACAGAGAAGAACTAACACTTCACAACAGCATCATTTTCAAGAATCAGCGAGTCATCATTCCAAAAGCTTTAAGGCCAGAACTGACCGCAAGAGCTCATTCCAGTCACCAAGGAATTGAAGCCTGTCTACGAAGAGCGAAAGATGTAGTTTTCTGGCCCTCCATGACCAAAGACATCAAAGAAGCTGTTGAGAAATGTGAGATATGCGCAGCATTCCAAGCGAAGAACGTCAAGCAGCCAATGCAGACACCTGAAATACCTGATCGTCCATGGAGCAGAGTTTCGTCAGACCTGTTCACTCTGAACGGCAAGGAGTACATTGTGCTTGCAGACAGCTACTCAGATTTCATAGAAGTTGGCGAGTTAAAAGGCACAACTGCGAGCTACATCATAGAGTTCCTCAAAGGTCAATTCAGTCGCCATGGCATACCTGATGTATTTGTTACCGACAATGAACCGCAGTACTGCTGCCGAGAGTTCACAGAGTTTTCCAGAGAATGGGAGTTTAAACACGTGACGTCATCACCTAAACATGCCAAATCCAATGGCAAGGCCGAATCCGCAGTCAAAGTGGCCAAGACAATTTTCACGAAAGCTCACAGGGACAACAAAGACCCATGGCTTGCGTTATTGGATCAACGGAACACCAACACAAGGTGTGAACTCTAGCCCTGTACAGAGATTGATGTCCCGAAGAACACGTACATTGTTACCGGTATCAGCAAATCTTCTGTACCCCAGGGTAGAAGAAGGAGTCAAAGAGAAGTTGAAGGCCAAGAGGCAGACAGCTAAAGGCTATTACGATAGAAGTGCCAAGGTGCTACCAGAGCTTGAAATAGGCCAAGAAGTTAGAGTAGCTGGTCAACGAAACAAAGTCTGGGAAGCTGGCACCTGTGTCCAGAAGCTATCAGATCGCTCATACCTTGTTGAAGTCAATGGAAACACACTACGTCGAAACAGACAGGCATTGAGGCCCAAGAAAGACACCCAAATGACTGGTGAGACTACTATTGCTGAAACAAAACCACCCTCATCTGTGCCTGCAGAGACAGAAGGACAAACAACATTGAGGAGTACCAATCACAGTGATGTGACCACACCCGTTAAAGTCAGCGATACCCCGCAGCAAAATCTTAGTGTGCCACTGAAATCAACCCGTACCAGAATTGTGAAGGCACCTGTGAGATTCAAGGACTATGTCTGAGCATCTAAACCAGTTATGGACACTGAACATGAGACACTTTTTTGTTGTTGTTTATTTGCTTTTATTTTTACTAGCATGAAACTGTTACGTGTACAAGCAGATATTTTTTTTTGTTAAGTGCATTTTGGACACTTGTCATGATTAGGTCATTATCATTATTTTTTGTTTTTTAAAAAAAAAAAAAAAAGGGAAGATGTTTCACGATACGCGAACTTCCGGTGCTCGCCATAGTTTACGGTTTGTATAAACTGTCAATCAAATAAACGTGGTTTAGCTTTTCCCAAAATGGCGTGTTCACTGTGAAACAAACAATAGCTAACAGTTGCCTCGTCTGCATACAAAGGAGAAAATACACCATCCTATTAAAATAAAGAAGCAAGAAGTAGATAAAAGTACAGTTTAACTGGATATGTTACGCTAAAAGTAGCTAGAATACAACTGGCCCCAAAATATTCATACACACCTTCCATTGCTCAAGTACATGAAACTTGTTTCGATTGACATGTAGAACTCGTGCACATCCAACACAAAAGTACTGGCGAGAGCCACAGTACTTACATCGTGTTGTAGCGATACTCTTTTGACAGTTCACACAGTTCACATTGTCTGGGAGATGCTGTTCTTCAATGTACGAATTCAGCAACTTTTCCCGTATCTTTTCCCAGTTAGCAGAGATACTCAAAACGCGATTTTGCTGTTGAGTTGAGAGTTCCTGCTTATCGAGATCGCCAAGAGGGACATCTTGTTCTACTGGACTGTTGGTGTCCTGCTATTTTCCTCCGTACTCTTATGAGGCTGCTTCCCAAGATTTCTTTCCATCGCGCCCAATATTCTTCACATCTAAGAGAACGGGCTTTAACCGACGCATTTCGTAACGATCACCTTGGCTCGTCCACCGAAGAGTGAAGGATTAGATTGGTCGAAATGTTTATGCATATCTAATGAGCTACTGGGAAGACTTAGATGATCATTTAGGACGGCTTGAACCCAATGATCTAAATTTAGATTACGTGGGTTTTAGCCATTTAGATTGTGTAAGTAGGGTGTCGCTTGTTAGGAAATGTAACGAAAGTGTCAAATTTGAATGTGTAGAGTAGCCCTTGAAATTGATGAATGCATGGATTGATTGATTTTCAGAATGATTTTGAACTATTCTAAATTTTTTCGTGGAGAATGACACTAGATGGAAGGGTTAGTAAGAGAAAACGCGGCGCTCCAGGTATAAGACGCGCGTAGGTCATGGGGCCATTTGTTAATATGGTGGCATGGATCGTTCGTTATCGTAAATAAAAGAAAAGAAGAGGCTACTTCTTGCATAGCTGGCGGTTTAGCTGCGCTTAAGCTACAAGGAGCGAAACCGCGATAGGCTTGGTATCGAAGATATGTTCCATTCACGACTTGACGCACATCACTAGGCGCGTATAACGCGCGCAAAACCGTCAGCTGCGCAGGCTGATAAGAAGCTTTTTTGATCAGTCGAGTGGTTCCAGAGACATGAGTTGAAGATAAGCGCGTCGCTTCAAATCACCAAGCGCAGCATACTTAAACTTGGTCTTAAGAAGTTCTCTCGCATTCTTGTACAGGTACACATTTGGGATCGAAGAAGATAGTGTAGAGCTCATGCTAGAGCTTGAGCTTGGAAAGATAAACTAGAACGGTTATTGGCTGTGTGTTTATCAGGACATAAATTGAGATGCTACATGCCTATGAAGACTTTTAATTAAATTCTCGTGAACGGCCTCAAGAGGGAAAGAATGCGGGTAATCAGGGAAGAGATTCGTTTTCGTTTAGCATCTGGGTGGTTGAGAAATTGGCGCATGTTTCGTAAACCAGTCATCGAGTGTAGAAAAGTATAACCGATTCGATTTCAGATTACTTTTGGATTACTTGACAATCGAAATTAAAAAGTGCCTGAAGCAGTTGTAGAGCAACCTCCGTCAAGCACAGCCTAACTACTGGACTACGTGGGAGTTTTGACCCAGGTTCCGAGTGAGACGTCCGTTTGCAACGCGGGCTTTTCATACTACGCACGGCAGTTATAGTTTATAACTATAGTTTCCCTATAATGTTTCTATTTAGTCGTTTTCTGCATTGTTCATTTTGATTTGAGTTTATTTGTTCACTCTTTGGTAGACCTTCGACAACAGCACGGCATCTTTGCCACCAGTCGCGTCCTTGGTGAACTCATCCTATGAAGCGGCAAGCGGAAACTTCTCAGAAGCATAACAAGCTCATCAGGATTCGGAACAACTACTTACGGACGCGACAGAGGCTGAAGGTATGTATATTAGAGGATACTTTCAGTTGTTTGGCGCATTTAATTGTTGCTAAAACTTGGCTTTTCAGTGCGAATTGAACCGATGATGAAAATGAAATGTGGGAGACAAATAACCGTCTGAGTTCTTTGTGACGATTCGTCGTTTCCCCCTCCAGTTCTTATGTTGCGGTTGAATCTTTACCACCTGAGTAACAAAGAACTCGTCGGTGATCTGTGCCATATATTTGAGTGATATATGACAAGCATTTTACATACTAGTGGCATCACGGACGCTTGAAGTGTTCAGTGAGGAGATAGAGTTAGGGAGACTTTTCTTGTAGTTCGGTCGTCAAATAATATTCTGGGTTGCGTGCGACTAGAACAGAACAATCCTTTTGATACTAGAGGGTTTTTCAATATCTCACACAATCCTTTTAGTTTTGGACACAGTCTTTTTTGCGTCTGTAGCACAATACATATTTTAATCTTTCAGAATTGCTGACCAAGTACTTCAGAAGATTAGAGTTTAAGGAAACTTAACACCAACCACCTAAATTGAAATAAAAAATAGGAAAGAGGACGATTATGGATGCAGCCGATTTTGTGTATACGGATGGATAACAGCCCTGATAAAATTGTTTTGAATTTTATCGCACGATAAGTTAACTGAAGGCATAACGATAACTGATACAAGTTTTAAGCTCAACAAATACTTGAAACATGAATATTAGGACATAGGCATTTAAACTTTAAATTTGCATGTTAGCAAGTCTTCCAGGACCTCAGCGAATGTCAGCTTATGATTATTAATGATTTAAACTCTAAGTATTACTAAATTGATATTTTTAATGGTTAAAAGTGTACAGAAAAAGTTGGAAATACTTTGGGTTTTAAGATGATTAGCTACTTGTAAATTTGCTGATGGGTCAGAAGGAAACTTTTTTTGAGAGTTGTTTTATGGTAGGAAGCGACTTGCGTAGCCTTCTTGTTATTCTAGACCTTAAAACTACATTAAAGCAAAAATTACCCGTATGGAAATGCTTGAAGAACGCCTCTTTCAGGATGCCGAGGCTTTAAGGAGTTTAATGTTGCATGTCATTTCTCTATTTTTACTTAAGACAAATTTGTGCATTTCAGCCGGCTGCTGTGCTACGGGTAATCCTAGAAGGACAAGTGTACTATTTTCCGGAATTCACTTGGCGGTGCGAATAGAGAGATTTTGTTGTTGCCATAAGCTAGCAATGTGTTGACGCCTTTTGTTTCCGCAAACTATGAGCAGTTTTAGTTTCACTCAAGAGTGCTAGAGCTAAAAGTGCAAAGATGTTTCGAGCGGAAAAGTGAACAGAAATACTGTGTAACCCACGCAAAGACGTTCCTATCGCTTTTCCAAACACTAACAACGACTCTTGAGGAGAGAGAAGTATCGAGCGTTACATGTTTGATTTCATAATGGATTAATTTTCTTTGGAATAAATCTTTAGTATTGATAAATGCCATTGAAACATTTTCGACCTGATTAATATAGCTAGTTAGGTAGTAAATGTATATCGGATAAGAGTGTGTTGTACAGTATTTATTTATAAGATGAATGATAGCATTTTTACATTCAATTGAAATGAAAATAAAGCGTTTTTATTGATACCTATGAGAACCTATGAGCGTGAAAGATTTAAAAGGGCTCAACCAGCGTCGTTCCCACTCTACCTCTGGGTTAGATAGAAAAGGAAGATGGCACACTACCGGCAAAGACGGACGAAAGCTGGGTCTGAAAAGTGTGGGGAATATAAAAATTACCCGCATTTCTCGCTGACCTCGGTCTTGCCTACCTCGCCCGTCAAATGCTGACAATTCCGCCTATTTTAAAGGTTCCCCCTTAAATAGTGCATTTATCAAAAGAGTAAAGTGGTTTATAAAACTTTGTTTGTTTGTTGCGTAGGACTCGCTACTCATATGATAGTTGGCAACATTACTTTGAATGGTAACAGGTCTTACCTCAGATCACTGATCGAGCAGAGTTCTTGAAAAGTTTACATTAATCCATAAAGCTGAACGTTAACCCGAACGCACGTTCACGAGTAAGACCAGCAGTCGATTTGTTCACAAAATGTAAATTCATAGCCCTAAACCGCCAATCATATCACGAACGATACATGAAAACTAATAAAATCCTACCAAGTCATCACACAATCGAAGTTCATCATTATCGTGGCTTGATACACATGACTAAATGCTTTTAAAAATACGAAGCATGATAATAGCGGAGCTCGCAGAGCGTAGCCCCATAACTATACAAAATAGTAGTAACCCATCAAGCCAAAAAAATTTGGTTGTACGACCGTACGACCGTACAAGGTGCTACTTTTAGCATGCGCGGCCAACTGTACCACGGGCACTATCTTAGCCATTACGTAATGGAAGGGCGAGGGAGAAGGTAATGCGCAGGCGCGATTGCGTGCGTAACTTGGATACCCCATTAGTGTGCGCCGAGAGACACCGTCAGATGACGATAAAGTGCGCATACTAATGCAGTGTAGCGTACTGCAGGCACGCGGTTGAGCATTGCATGAGGGCTTCACGTGAGCTAGCAGATGAAATCTGCCACCCGCGTTTTGAGCGGGAAATCAAACTGGTCAGGATGTGGTCGAACAGTAATTCTCAGTATTTTTCAATTTCTAAACAACTCGTAAGACAACGATACCGGCAGAGTTTAAGCTTTGTCAACCGGAGGAAATTGTCATAATTCAAGTTCGTGGAGAGAGGGTTTTAATTGAAAATAGGCTGGATATAAAGAGACAGAGCGACCAAAGAAAGCAACAAGTAAACGGCGTAAAGCGAGTCCAGAAAATCGCGCAAGAAAGTTACAAAGGACGCCAAAATAGGCAGAATACGGCGAGCGGAACACGAAAGAGAACAATAAAGGGCATAAGTAAAAAGGCGAGTTTCTAGCGAAGAGCAACGCGAGAAGGAAATACAAAGTCGCTTCTGAAAACAGACAGAAAAGAGGTCGTCATAAAAGAGAAGCGAACAGCAAAAGATCCGCGAAAGAAGAGGAGGTAAGCCGTGTCCTATCTGGGTTTTCTTTTACGCTAAGACTCAGAAAAAAATTCAAACTTTTTTTTTTACCAACGTTGTTTGATACAAGCTTCAGTTTTTAATTCAACTGATCACGTTTCTGTTAAACATTGACTCTGGCATTCATCGCCTAAAAACTCTTACGCCGGTTCATCGCTCGAATAATATTGCATAGCGTTCGTATTCTTCAAGTTGTTTCTTGTCCTTTCGTTGGAAAGTTTAATACAGTCGTGGTGTTATGGGAAAAGAAGTTATCTTATTTATTTTTTTTTTGCCTAGAAAGTTTTCAAATGATGTCGAACGGCGAGCGCAAGTTTCTACTTTTTTATCTCTTTAGATAATTATCGCAGGATTTACTCTATTTATTTGAAAAAATTTCGCTTTGCCGAAGATGTGTTGTTTTA